>CM033272.1:11587596-11595096 GCA_019343175.1 Oedothorax gibbosus
ATCGTCGTTAATGGGTTCAAAAACGTTCAAAATAGTCTTTAAAAAAATTAACATTTGTTTAAGCATCTCTTTGACACAATGAACTTGGATATCTCAAAAAGTAGATCTGGTTGTGAAAAATTGATTTAAAATTTAGATTTAGCGACCCAAATAAAATTTAATTAAGTTCAAAAGTTATAGGCACAATTTTTTTGTACTCCTGATTAAATTATCTGAAGTATTATAGAGAAGAATAAACTTTATTTTTCAAAACAGAATACATTGGTTGCCAAGGGGCCCCCGGGCCCTTCCAGACAACACATAAAATTATACAATCGAAATCATCAAGGAAAATTAAAAGCAACATTTCAGATTATACCCAAGCAAAAGAGGAATAAAACAGAAAAAATAACAAAAGAAAAACTAACAAAATCTGGCAAAAGATCGGACACACGAGATACACAAACATATCGTCGTTAATGGGTTCAAAAACGTTCAAAATATTCTTTACAAAAATTAACATTTGTTTAAGCATCTCTTTGACACAAAGAACTTGGATATCTCAAAAAGTAGATCTGGTTGTGAAAAATTGATTTAAAATTTAGATTTAGCGACCCAAATAAAAATTTAATTAAGTTCAAAAGTTATAGGCACATTTTTTTGTACTCCTGATTAAATTATCTGAAGTATTATAGAAGAAGAATAAAATTTATTTTTCAAAACAGTATACATTGGTTGCCAAGGGGGCCCTTCCAGACAACACATAAATTTATACAATCGAAATCATCAAGGAAAATTAAAGCAACATTTCAGATTATACCCAAGCAAAAGAGGAATAAAACAGAAAAAATAACAAAAGAAAAACTAACAAAATCTGGCAAAAGATCGGACACACGAGATACACAAACATATCGTCGTTAATGGGTTTCAAAAACGTTCAAAATATTCTTTACAAAAATTAACATTTGTTTAAGCATCTCTTTGACACAAAGAACTTGGATATCTCAAAAAGTAGATCTGGTTGTGAAAAATTGATTTAAAATTTAGATTTAGCGACCCAAATAAAATTTAATTAAGTTCAAAAGTTATAGGCACAATTTTTTTGTACTCCTGATTAAATTATCTGAAGTATTATAGAAGAAGAATAAACTTTATTTTTCAAAACAGAATACATTGGTTGCCAAGGGGCCCCCGGGCCCTTCCAGACAACACATAAAATTATACAATCGAAATCATCAAGGAAAATTAAAAGCAACATTTCAGATTATACCCAAGCAAAAGAGGAATAAAACAGAAAAAATAACAAAAGAAAAACTAACAAAATCTGGCAAAAGATCGGACACACGAGATACACAAACATATCGTCGTTAATGGGTTTCAAAAACGTTCAAAATAGTCTTTAAAAAAATTAACATTTGTTTAAGCATCTCTTTGACACAATGAACTTGGATATCTCAAAAAGTAGATCTGGTTATGAAAAATTGAATTAATATTTAGATTTAGCGACCCAAAAAAAAAATTAAATTAAGTTCAAAAGTTATAGGCACAATTTTTTTTGTACTCCTGATTAAATTATCTAAAGTATTACAGAAGAAGAAGAAGAAACTTTATTTTTCAAAACAGAATACATTGGTTGCCAAGGGGCCCCCGGGCCCTTCCAGACAACACATAAAATTATACAATCGAAATCATCAAGGAAAATTAAAAGCAACATTTCAAATTATACCCAAACAAAAGGGGAACAAAACAAAAAAAAATAACAAAAGAAAAACTAACAAAATCTGGCAAAAGATCGGACACACGAGGTACACAAACATATTACAGAACGGTGAAATACATAACTTCACTATTGGTTTTACAAAACAAATAACAATATATATAATTTAGTTGACTGGACGTGATATAATTTATTTTTATAATTATATCACAGATTTAAAAAGAATCTCTACATCAATATTTAAGATGTGATGCTTAACTTCTTTTTTAAATGTATTCTTAGGAGTTAAACTTACTATTTGTTCAGGCAGAGAGTTAAAAAAAATTGGGTGCTAAATACATAAAGCTTTTGTGGAAGATTTCTTTATTTGCTTTAGGTATATTGTAAATAGTTGCATTTCTTAAATTGTAGTTTACAGGGTCTTTAAGGGTGCAAAATTATCTGTTTTTATATAAAGATAGAAGACTATTGTATTAAATTAATATTTTTCAGTTTCCTACTACTTTACCCTTGTGTGGATGGTCGTAAAGCAGTTTATGTCTCCTGCAACTGTGGACAAGATCAAAATATACGGGAAAAGTAATGGGATTTTATTGTACTATCCTTTTCACTAAAGAGGTAATGTA
Organism: Oedothorax gibbosus; assembly: GCA_019343175.1. Classification (NCBI taxonomy): domain Eukaryota; kingdom Metazoa; phylum Arthropoda; class Arachnida; order Araneae; family Linyphiidae; genus Oedothorax; species Oedothorax gibbosus. The sequence continues at coordinate 11,589,919 of CM033272.1, forward strand.
GTAAGTTCTACAAAGATTCACGTATGTGCACCTTTGTAGAACTTACTACACTACACAACTTCATTTTACACTATTTAATGTAATACTATATTTTCTATTACAAAATGAAATGTTCAAGATTTTCAAAAATACCGATATCAAAGCAGCGTTCAAGTATCATTCGTTGATATGAAGAAACAAGTAGGTTTGTAACAGAATCTGTCACTTAACCCACTTGACAGTAGTGTTTAACAAGTAAAATGGCGACAAATACAGCATTGATATTCTATATTAAACATTTACATGCTAAATTTGGCTAGTTTCATTTATTTTATTTCGAAAATTCAATAATTATTATTTATCGTTTGCAAAAATTAATTTATATTTCAAAGAATAAATATGTAATATCCCTCGCTTTTAAATAGAATGAAAACATTTCGTAACAACGTACAACGAATCTCGTAGTGAAATATATTTGACGTCATTTCAAACTGATCGATGTCGCAAAAATAAATTTATTTTAATTTATTGTCTAAAAGTGTTAAAGTTTCTCGAGCGATTGTTGCGAATGGCAATAGTGATTAAAATTTAATAAAAATGGCTTCCTATGCTTTTTAAATGAGCATTAAATTTTACAGGTTTTTTTTAAGGAAATACTTCGAATTCTTTTCTGAAATTTTCAATGTATTCTAATTTTGATGCGCTGAATATTTTGACGTATCACACTTGTCCGTAGCATTTGTAGTTTGGGCTATGAAAGTGGGTGACGGACAGACAGACGGACTGAACGATTATAATCCCTTCCACTTTTTACGTTATAAACGTAGTGTGGAAGCTAAAATGACGTTACACTTGGAATTTCGAGGTCTTGCAAAAAGATTTTTTTAGTGCTAAATTTGCATTAAAAAATAGACTCTTAATTGAAAACAACTGACAGAGCTTGTTTGTTCATTTCTAGCTCACAAAAATACATATTTTTACTGCCTCAAAGCCTTAATTTCAACTAAATTGAAGTGCCCCTCAGCAAATGTTAAATGTCATTTTTTATCAAACTTATTGCAAAACATACTATTATATATCTGTGCCGGATTTTGAAAAATAAATTTCAAAGAACTCACTTCTCCCACTATATCCAATACTGATTTTAAGGCAAGAAGCAATAAAAATAAGCAGGCAAAGACTTTAATACCACTTTTTTCAGCATGCACTTTACCAAATCTGTCTTGTCGTTTACTATTATCTGGAAATTTACTGTCTTGACTTGACAACCCATTTTTTTAATTATTTAAATGTACTTACGTGGCTATTTATACTTTACTGACGTGGCATGTTGTACTGTACTAACCTAAATGTGTACACTCAACAGAATTCACTGTCTGTATTGCATTGGCTAATGATTTAATAGACAACTGGGACGGCCACGCCTACGGTGAGGTTACAGAAATATCAAACTTTGTCTTGTACCTTACAAACATCCCACCCGGCAACTAATTCGTCCTTATTGGAACGGTCACGCCTATGGTGACGTCACGGCTACACTGTTAAAAATTAGGCACTTTGATTTACCAAAAATATGGTTCTTAGTAGCTGCAACGGCTGTGTGGTGAAACGTTAAACCACATTTTTGGTAATCGGTTGAACTATTTCTCAGGTTTTTGTTTCCAAATCCAAAGAAATGGTTCAACCAAACACCGAAAAAAAGGTGAAACATTTCACCAAACAGCCGTTGCAGCTACTAGGAACCAATATCATGGTGAAACCAAGCACAAAATTTTTAACAGTCAAACATCGTTTCTACTTCGCAAACAAAATATGTTACACCTTGTTGAAATTGTCCATAAAACTTTGTTAAATTGATTATATAAAAATGTTCTTTGTTTTGTAGTGATTTTTCCATTCAATAGGGAATTACCGCTTTTTTTCTTGATTTTGAATCGGCTGCAAATAAAAAAAAATATTTTTACATTTCTCTAGGACCACTTTAATTCTTTTTTCAAATTGTAAAATAGTTAGTTTCGATATCAATCTGGAACAGAAAGTCACGTGATATTCTGCCGCATGAAACGATAGTGTGACGTCGTCGATAGTGTCTCGATTCGTAAACGTGTCAGCACGGTCTTTGCAATGTACGAGAACAAGAAAAATCTCAAAACCAAATGGTAGATGTTGAATTGTCGCAATAACTATCACTGGCACTAAATACGTCCTGACCATCGGAATCAATTTTTGATGGCATCCCGTGTACTGCTAGTTTTAATGATTTAAAAGCTAACACTTTTATATAAATTGTTTTACAGAAATTTGTTAACCCGATATTGATATTCCAAAAGTTTTTTCTTTAAAGAAAATATAAGTAAATCAAGTTAAATATACGTTGTAATTCCCTACTGGTTGTGCTACACTGACTTGACAACTTGTCTTGCCACTGATTATATTCTCAATGAATGTATTATACTGTATTCGGCTTCGATTACTTGTTTTCATGTTGAAGTGTGTATCTGATTTTATTACAGCCGGATGGCAGGAGGAGCTTGTAAAAACGATCAATCCAGATATTATTCCGGCATTTTTGTGTGGAAATCTCACGGATCCGGACGGTAACCCCCAGTGCAAAACACTGGTGAGTAAAGCTAGACAAAATTATTATCGGGTTTAAAAGCAGTTTTGGGAATGAAATTCTAATCAGTTGGTGATAAATGGCCGAATCCATCTACCTGTTCCAACTTCTCTTCGAGCGAAATTGTCTTTCTTCTTGATATTTAACGTGAAAGCAATTTTTTGAACGTCATTTTGAGTAAAAAAGAATGCATTATTCGCGACATATTTCAATAGCTATTTCTTTTCAGTTGAAGCTTGGTGGCCCTATTCCTGAAAATCTCTACGCTTTTAATTACCAGAATTCAGCTAATCGTCTACCCGGCGCAACGAAAATAACAGTTCAAAGAATGTCCAAAGTGGAAGTCACGCTACAGGTCAGTAATGCTAGTTGGTGTTTAATTCAACAAAAAGTGTTGAAGTTTGCAATAGTAAAACGGTGCGGGATACATTTATATGGAGATTTTATGCACAAATATTTTAAAAACATACCCTCTAGTACTAACTGTTGCTATTTAGAAACACACTTTAATAACCTTTTTTGACTTTAAAATATTGTTGATGTTGGCGACTCTTTAAAATTTGTAATCTATTGCAAGCTATATTGATGTTTCTGAATAAAAACGTTAAAAACTCATTTTTAGTAATTCTACAATATGCTGAATTTTAAGGATAAAGAAAGGTGTTGAGAATTTTTTTTGTTATTTCTATTACATCATCCAAATAAATTTTGTTTTTAAAGAAATATTTTGCGAAAATATTTTAAGCAACTTATGATCCAGTTCTACAGAGGTAATTCGAAGAGATATATGAAATAAATTGACGAATTTTATTCAAAAAAGTAACAAATTTGACTCCCGAACTTAAACAGGTATATTAATATTTCAGGTTCTGTACCCCGGTTCCAAAGTAGAGTGGGATTTCTTCGTGAAGAGTCGCGACATCTCTTACTCGGTGTTGTTCAAGGATTGCGCCAACAGTGACCAGACGCCGATCGAGCTAATCCCACCTCAGAGAGTAGAAACGAACGCAAGCCTAGAATCGGGGATGTGCCAGTGTGAAAAGGCCGGAATTTGTAAGCTTGCAAATGATCCCTTTATATATCGCTTACCTCATTTAGAGCTTTGAAGTAAGAACTGAGAGGTTGTTTGAGATGGTGCACCTATCTATCTCTCTCTCTCTCTCTTGTTTTCATTTTTGTCCCTTGCTGTGGTTTCGTTGATTGTTCCGATTTTACTCTCACAAAGAGCGTATTTTGGTCTGCTTTTATTTAAAGAATCTTCGATGTTAGAGTTATTTGCGGGTAACTTGTTTATATTCCTGCTATTTGTTAAACTTTTTCGGGTTTTTTTCGAATACATTTCATATTAGGTTTCAGCTAGGTCTGGAGAGTGTAATGGATGCTGCATCTCAACGACAACATGCTGGGGTAAAGATCGCCTCGCAGGCAAAGCAATGTGTGGGCGACCATTGTCATGTAGCAGCAGCCAACTCCCATTTTGTTGAAAATGAGGTCTCAGTCTACGAATTCGTTTCCGAAGTCGATATAGAACTTCGGTTTAGAACTGTTCATTGATAGTCAGGTTAGAAGGAAGAAATTCATGATGAATAAGTCCATCGCAATCGAAGAAAGCGATTAACATGACCTTAATTTTTGACTTTTCAAATCGAAATATTTTCTGCCTTGGTGAACTTGGAGACCACCAAGTAAACTTGTTTTAACATTTCGTAGGTTTCCACAACTGCCTTTCCAATTCGAAACAAAATAAAATAACGTAAATTCTTGCTCCATTTTCAATTCGACAGCAAGAATTTAAGAGCTACGTTTTAATGCGCCTTTCCACAAGAACCACTTACTCCAGAATGGCGCCGATTGCACTTCACATGTGCAAGAAAACGCTCTTCAATATGCAATCATCAGCTTCCGGCATTTAGTTCTCCTACTTTTAGGTCAGTCCTGGAAATTAATAGCCGGACCTCGTATATACTTCTTACTACTTATATATATGCAATGTTTTTAAATGTATTTTGTGTCTTTCAGATATCATTGAATTTGACAACTCCTACAGTTGGATGTACAGCAAGGACATCTTCTACACAGCAACGGTGGTGAAGGCTTCAGAGAGCAATGCGACTTAGTTTTAATTACTCAGCGTACAAAATCTTTTTTAAATGTGATTAAAATCCTTTTGGCTATAATTAGACTTTACGAATTCGCAAATGGATAACATGTTTCAATATTGAATAAATTGTAAAGAAGGGTATTAATACATATCTGGACATTTTTTTTTTATATATTTCTGAAGCTCTGACGATAAGGAGTTTTTTAAGCTTGTATTTCTTAAAGTCATTTAAACATGTAAATTGTAGAAAGCTTCAAACGCTGTTGCTAAATTTCGAATGAATTTATTTCACTATGAGAAACGTAAAATTTTGAATAAAGCAAGTTCCATTTTGATGTTCCGTGTTTTCAATTTCCATGTAATGCATTTTTTAAAAATTATTTTCAACGTAAACGTACTTTATTGAGAATTTGTATACCATAGAACCTATTAATGGACTTTTTATATATTTTTCTATACACATTATTTTGCTAGTTGTCTT